>JAMXBB010000012.1:92413551-92451442 GCA_024138015.1 Lumnitzera littorea
GGGGGGGGGGGGGGGGGGAGAGGGGAAGGTGGGTGTGGTTGATTTTTCCTTCTCTTTCTTTATTTCTTCTTCTCCCCTTTTTTCAAATTTCCCTAATACAAAGGCGATCCTCCCTTCTTTGCATGACTCAAAGTGTATTGCGTATAGTGTTTACCATTTAATTGATCCTCCCATCTTCAAATTAAATAAAATAAGTTATCAAAGGTGATAATTACCATTTAATTGATGCAACTTGGTGTAAACCGTGACCAAGAACAAATAAAGCCGGTCATAGGGATGGATCCAAGCTTGTCGAAAGCTTGAAAAGGAAGTGATGGGGAATGTACAAAAGAATAAAAGTGAATAGAAAAAAAGTAAGCAAAAATGCATCAATAGCTCTAATGGATGTGACGCACCAATGAAACTTCCAAGGATTCACAGTATAACTCAACATAATACAAAAATTGGTCTAGTGAGATTACTCACTACCTAACCTTGCTTAACAGTTAGGATAAGAGTGAAATAAGAGTAAACAAAACAATGTTTACGAGAGGAAAACGTTATGTATATTAATGTCAATCTAATGATTACGGTTACAAATACAAAAGGTATTTATACCCAATAAGTTAGGAATTTTTTCCTAAAAGGGAAAAGACAAAAAGGGTATTATTCTAAGGAAGTAATGTACAAGAATACTAAAGGATAAAAATGAATATTCAAGAAAAGAAATGATTAATGTGGTAGATGTTATACGTGGTCTTATACACGTGGCAACAATACATTGGTGAGGCTGTTGGAGGATGTAGGCAAAAGATTATGATCAAATTGTTGGTCTAAGTAAGGGTGACTAAGGTTCAATTTGGGGTCTCTCTCTCTACACATCGGCAAGGGAGAGGCCGAGTAGTTGGTCAACTTGAATGTAAGTAAGTGCTCGAGAACGGCCTAGCTATTATCTCGATAATCTACAATTCAACACACTTTAAAGAGATGGGTAGTCATTCGACTCAACATACAGAGTGACTTGGCAAAGAGATACTCGGCTTCAGTGAGAGTTGGCTAGAGCAAGAGGATCTACCATGCTAATCCTTCAAGTCCTAAGGTTCGGCTGCAGGTCAAAGGCCTAATAGCTTGATTCCTATCATTCCTTCTAGCTTGATTTCGATTTGGGATCAAATCCGAATGGTCTCTAGTCGGCTCTCCATCGGGGTGACATGAACTGAGGTTAGTAATGTTAAAGGTGTTAGAAACCCTATAGTCCTCGTGCAACTCCAATTTGTATACATTATCATTGATCTTCTAGAGGATTATGAAAGGCTCTTTAACCCTTGGGGATAGTTTGTTCCTCCTCTTATGCAGAAACCTCTCTTTGCTTAGGTACAACAACACCAAGTCTCTTGGTTGAAAATGTTTAGCCTTCTTGCCCTTAGTCCTTTCTCGTATACGTCTAGCAGCTTGGTCGATGTGTCAAGTGACTTTGTCATAGATGTACTAAAAGGATTGTGCTCAAGGTCCTCTTACGCAAACACAGGTATAGGGGTATGTTCGAAGGGAAACTCAAGATTAAAACCATAGACCACTTCGAAGGGAGTTTACTTAGTAATGTCATGCACTATTTGGTTGTAAGCGAATTCAACTACTAGTAAGCAGACATCCCAATCAACTAAGTTCTTGCCCACTATAGCTCGAAGCAGTGATCTCAAAATGCAGTTAACCACAGCTGTTTAGCCGTTAATTTAGGGGTAATAGGGAGTACTAAATAGTATTTTAGTTCCCATCCGACGCCACAAGGTCCTTCAGAAATAGCTCAAGAACTTTAAGTCTCTATTAGAGACTACACTTCTTATCATACTGTATAACCGTCCAATTTCCTGTAAGAAAAGGGAAGCAATAGCTGGAGCGTTGTTAGTCTTGGTATAGGGTACAAAGTATGCCATCTTACTAAATCTATCCACAACAACCATTATAGAGTCATTGCTTTGGGTGGTTCATGGTAGTCTGAAAACAAGGTCTATGCTCAATTTGGCCCGTAGCTTCATCAAAATAGGCAAAGGCATTGCTTTTCCTTGTTCGGCTTGGCAGTCAGCCCTCTTACACATGGCATAGCTTTCAACAACTCGATGTACATCTTGCCTCATTATCAACCAAAAGAATCAACTACTCAACAATTCATATGTTCTTTTCTCCCCAAAATGTCTGGACAGTCTTCCACTATGGACTTACCTGATTAGCAGCTCCCAAAGTGAACAGGTCGGTACACACAATTTCCCTCCTTATAATAAGTATCCTTCCTCCATATGATACTCGTCCACTGTCCTCCCAACAACACAATGCGCAAGTATGGGTCTGAAGTGTACATCTCTGGAGTACTGCTCCATAATGTTGGCAAACGCAAACAATTTGGTCTACAGTTCAGTCAGGAGTACATGCCTCCTTGAAAGAGCATCTGCAATTACGTTGCTCTTCCCTTGTTTATACTTTACTACAAAGTTGAATCCTTCAAGGGATTGAACCCATCTTGCCTGCCGCTTTGATAACTAGGTCTAACTTTGAAGCTACCTCAAGGACTCGTAGTTAGTATAGATAACAAATTCTCTCAATAGCAAATAATGCCACCATACGTACAATGCTCAGATCAACACCAAGAGTTCTTTGTCGTACACAGAGTAATTTAGTTGAGGTCCTTTGAGCTTCTCACTATGATAGGCAATTAGTCGACCTTCCTACATTAAGACAGTACCTATTCCAATGCTTGACACATCACATTCCAACTCAAATATTTTCTTGAAGTCAGGTAGAACAAGTATAGGGGTAGAGGTCAATCTTTTCTTTATTTCGACAAAACACCTCTCCTCTCTTTCTTCGTATCGGAAGTCAGTGCTCCTCTTTATTAGCTCAATAAGTGGTGTAGCGAAAGTACTGAAATTCCTAATGAATCTTCTATAGAATGAAGTCAGTCCATGGAAACTTCTCATGTCGACACAAGCAGTTAGAGTTAACTGCTTGACAATTACTTGGATCTTCTCGTCATCTACTCATAAGCCTCCCCTACTTACTACGTAGCCCAAGAATACTACTTCCTCCTAGCAAAAACAACACTTCTTGAGGTTGTCGAATAATCTCTTGACATGGGGGATATTGAGTAAGACTCGAAGATGTTCACAGTAGCTCGACAGGTTGGCATTGTAGACTAGGATGTCATTAAAGTACACTATAACATACTTCCCTATCAAATGTCTTAGCACATGGTTCATCAATCTCATGAAAGCACTTGGGGCTATCGACAAGCCAAAGGGCATGACTATCCATTCATAAAGTCCATGTCGAGTTTCGAATACTATTTTCCACTTATCTCTTGGCCTCAAGCGAATTTGATAGTAGCTAGACTTGAGATCAAGCTTATTGATGATCTTGGCTCTACTCAATTCATCTAGCATCTCTTCCAATTCGGAATAGGATACATGTATTCGATCATGATAGGTGTAAGGTAAATTTTTCACTAATTTTGGACAATTGAAAACATTTTTGATAAATTATTAACTAAGTTATCTATTTGTTTATATTTTTTGAAAAATTCGAAATTTTCTCCCAAGCATGTTTCTTCACTTTTCTAGAATTTGTTAGATATTTAGGAGCATTTTAGAATATGCTTGACACTTGTTAAAATGTTTTGGGTAATTTTTGGCATTTTATGGTATTTTTATGGGGTATTTTATCATATTTTGATAATACACCTATTATTTCAATATTTTTCCTTATATTTTCAAAGTATATTCTTATGACATGTTATGATGATGTTTTCCATGAAATAGACATTATGTTTCTTACCTTTGTTTCATTATTTACATTAACCAACTTACTATTTACTAATTACTAATTCAATATTTACTATTTACGACTAAGGGTAAATTAATCTTTCTATTTGTTAATTTTTTCCATAAATTTTTTTACTTATTATTTCTATATAACCTTAAGTTTTAAATTTGATCATCTCTTCAACTCTCATGACATCTTGTTACTATTTTCTAAGAAGATAATCAAGTGGTTATCACAAGGTAAAACGGAAGGAACCGAGAATAGGACCTATAAAAGAAGTTGAAAATTTATAATTGGAAGCCTAAAGACACAAGTTTTAGAGATCTACTTAGAAAATTATTTTCCTTTTTTTATTTGACTTTTAAATTATTGAAACAGAACTAACAAAACCAACAATGAATATTGATAAATGTGTAATTCTACACATTTATCTCTACAAAAATGGCACACATTCATACATGTATTAGCACATTTATTGTAAACTATACTAAAAAATTGATAAATATATGTTTTGGGTCAATCAATCAATAATCTCAACTAAAGGATAAAAAAAATGAATCTTAAGTGGTCTATATGTCTTACTAGTTTTGAATTCAAATTGTAAAACAACTTTTAGAATGAAAATGGTAGTATAATTCCATGCTTCCAATATCTAAGACTGTCATCTTTTCAAGTACACCATTATCATTTAGAGGACTTTGAGTTGCTGTCTTTTCTTTCCATAATGATGTTACTATACCAATTAAAGTGTTTTCTTTTCCTTATTATTTCAATTATATATATATATATCTTAATTCATTTGAGATTTGCGATAAGATATTATACTTAGCTTATTTGAGTTTTATATTGATGGATTTGATGAGTTAATATGTTTTATGTATTATTCAGATAATGATTTTAAGTATTTTGGTGTTTTTCTATTGTGTTCATCGTGTAGTTATTTAGTACTTAACCATTACTTTTTAGTTAGATAGAGTTATAGAATATCCAGGAGGGTTTCGATAATTCGTATTGAATATAGTTTAAAATTTTGAAAAAGCACGTTATAGGGATATACGTGTTTTAATTAAATTCATAAACTTACATACTTAATGCGGTTAAAAATATGGTTTAGGTCATGAGGATATACTTAAACCATATTTCTAACTGGAATAATAATTTCGATATGAACAGATTATTATTTACTTAATAATTATAAACAAACTGTTTTAGTGGGTGAATTTATACTATAATAAGAATTTCGCTACTCCAAAAGTTAGGCAAGTTGTAGTAAGTTTAGTTAAATCCTTTTTAGTCAATTTTGAATATCGATTTAAAGCATCATGTCGATTCAAATAAGAATAAATTTACAAATCCCAGTTTGATCTTTTTTATCTCTTAAACCTAGGACCCTCATTGTGTAGCTAGGACATTTGATTTAGTGTTCACCTTATTATTTAGTTTTCACTCACTTTTAGTTTAATTATCGATAACTTAGCTTAGGGAATAATTCAAGTGATTTAGCACCTAACACCTAGCTCTTTGTGAATTCCAACCTTGACTCACCGTTCGTACTACTTCCACAACTCGATACACTTGTCGATTCAAGCTCACACTTTCAGCAAGTCAAGCAAATATTCACAAATAAAGATGAGAAATTAGAAATGTAATATGAGGGCATGCAAATGCAAAGAGGGGAGTTAACAAATTGACTATGATGTGGTAAGAAAATATTTTTTATTGCATCTTTGAAGCTTCCAATAAAGAAAATTACTTATTTGAAAACAAATTTTAAAAGAAATTACCAAAATATAAATTATAGAAAAGAAATTACCAACGCTATGTAGCATTCGAAGATGCGACATGGATAATAATAAGAGCGTTGCATCTTACAAATGGGATACTTATACATCAACATATGTGTTACATTTGTAACATGCGACAATATACAAGTAAATAAGCATAAATTTTATTAATTAATAATTACCTATATGACTACCTCTCCCATATCTGATGTTGTTGGACATGTCAATCTGATAGGAGTAGGTAAAGTGACAATGGATGATCATGAGATGGTTCCTCTGGTGTCAGCAATTCAAATGATGGTGTATCATTTGCAATATGAATCGTTGGAGCCTATCTCGCTGGATCTGCTATCGATAGGTCAACCATCGAAGTATCTACAACAGGAGCATCTCTAATAGGTCGATCTATTGCTGGAGGATCGTTTGTAAGAGGATTAGCACCAAAAGGGTCAATAGCAAGTGGATCTACAATATCATCAGTAGGAACCTATATATCTACATCCGCTATAGGACCGAAAGATCTATCCTGTAACTATAGCTAATGATCTCGAGCTCGACACTATCCTCATCCTCATCCTCTCTGTCTAGCCGACTAGTCCTTGAGCTACTGCTCCTACCGAGCTAGATCACCCAATCTAATACCTCCATATCCATCGAATATATGTTTACCTATAGCAACTAAGGCATGTATGCTCTGTATATCCAAGCTCGTCTCTATCCACATGAATGTATCATACTGCATTTTTTTAATGTGATTAAGTTAGGTTTCATTACTATAACATTGAATTTTAATTATATTTTAAGTAGAAAACTTAGCAATGTAGCTAAAAGTGCTCCTAGTCAATTAATATATCTCTATGTCACTCTAAAGTACCAGTTGAAGTAGTTGGTAGAGACCATGCCAAGCAGGGTATCATCATGTATGATCTAAACTAGCCTTTGCCTCATATCCTACTACTAGGATATATATCTCTTGTTCTTTGTGGCCTAATCTTCTTCTAACTTTCCTCATAAATTCATCATATGTATGTTGTTCAGATTTGTAGTATAGTTTTCTGGGATCCGCTATACTCCTCCAAATTGTCTCATTACTTTATCAGACTGGTGCATCTTTACGATGTGGAAGCAAATCATAAGATTGTAAGCCAACCATATATCACTCCCCTCTCAGCATATCTCAAGAAGTGTATCTAGTATCTCTTAGGTATAAGGCATTCAATAAATTGACAAAAAATAAATTTATTTCAATATATAATTTGTATAAAAATAATTTTAATAGTATAACTAATAATTGATTCATACCTATCCTAGAGTCTGATGGTCCAGAGCCTTACGATACTAAGATAATACATGAGTCAAGGTCTATCTGATATCAAAAACGTTATCCCATTGATATGCTAATGGACAAGGGCGAGTTGCACATCTATGTGTCCTCCATGGCACCAAATGAGGAAATCTCTACCATAGCTACACATGTATTAGTATTGCTACGCCACCCTTCTCTACTACCCTATCCTCAGCAACTCTGATAGGTACTTATATAACTACACGAGGCAAGCTAATCCCTAACTGTAGCTACATGCTCCCTATAAATCCTCTAATAGCAGTAAGGACATCAAGCATATGTAGTTAGATGATGTGTTTGAGAATAATAGTCCTCTAATCAGATGTAAAATATAAATCTTCGCGTAGCACTAGATCGCTATGCCATCTACATCTACTGGTAGACACATCAATAAAAGACTCTTGAGCTAAGACATCCTAACTCTCTACCCTACTATCTAATTTGTATCTGGTTTCGCTCCTAGTAAATGCTCACATAAATCCAACTAACCATGTACTATGGTGTCCATCAATGGTATCCTATTTATGGGCAAACTGAACTATACTACAATGTCCTAAAGAGTCAGTCTAACCTCCCTATGAGTCATATGGAACATATGAGTCTCTAGTCATCATCTCTCTACTAATGCTATGATCAGTCCCCAATCCAACTATATGAATGGCAAGTGTATAACTCCATGGAATCTAGCCTGGTCTAAGTATGCATCTATCCTCTCATTGTATACATCTCTCATCTCCTGAAGATTCTTCAGTGATGCCTCTTTTTAGTGACATTTGACTCAATTATGTTCCTATAAAATTTAATTACGTTAGATTTTACTAAATTATATAATTAAATTAAATAGGCAATATTTTTACACTTTTTACCTCCGCTCTCCATACAACCTTGGATCTGTGTGTCTTGTTGTATCAATACTGATCTATCTACCGGTCCTAGATCCATCTGCATAAAAAGAGGTAATAAGACATTAAAATAGAAGCTAACTTAAGCAATCACTTGTAGAAAACCAAGAATCTATGGAACTTGATATGTATTGAATTATGTAAAGAACTAGAATACGACCTTACTCCTTAAAGTATATTGAATCTCCCAGTTTTGAGAATGATTCAATTCTTAAACAACACAAAAGAATGTGAATTTGCTAGTTAAACATGGTAATATAGCAACTTATAACACAAATTACCACCCTGAACTAAAATAAATGGCAGATTGAAGTAGCATCATACTATTTTGCAATGTTAACTAATATGGTAATGCTTAGGACATCTTGAGAGCAAGTAAAGCAACAAAACATCTCTAAAGATTCACAATAGTATCAATAGCACACTTCAAAAAATACAACCTATGGCATCTTGTTGGTAATGTATCTTTTAGATCATGCCTCTTAGCAATCGTTTGATCGAAAAAAGATGGTGCTAATGAATGAAAAACTTTAACCTCCTAGTAGGATTCTAAGTCCATCAATATTCACAAATTCATATATTTCTTGCTGCAATTCATTTTTTTCTTGGAACTATTAGCTATATGTTATCCTATAATTTATGTGATATATGTGCTTAGAGAATGTAGTAAACCGTCATATGTCTCTGTTCATAAGTAAGGACATGCAAGTTTCAATTCTGATGACTTAATCAAGGAACAAATTAAAGAACTCAAGGTATAAATCTTGCTATACAATCTTGACTTGTTTCTTCTGCTGAGTAAGTATTTGTTGATGCAATCATTCTTCCCTCTTATACAAGTCTACATAGTCATTCTCACATACAAATTTAATATATATACATATTTCAAATTTTCATATGGTCTATCCACTTTTATAATAGTTTGAAATACTTGCTACTCCGTTTTTAAACTTTAACCATATAGCTTTCAGCTTCACATGACCATAAAACAACAGGTTTAATCTCACATACAATTTTATGTCAAAGGAAACTTTTTAACCATAGCAAGGACCATCTTTACATACAATTATGATGCTTGATGAATGAAGAGATCATCCAAAATATGAGCTGATCATTTAATTCAATTGAGGCTTTGTATTATATCTCAATTAGAAGACATGACCCAGAAGGTTAAAGTAAAAATCTAAGTAGCAGCTAATAACAACATACTCTGAAATAAGAGGTTAGAAAATGCTATAGGAATACCAACTAATAACAACGTGGATTAGGTACACTGGTAAAGCTGATGCTGGTGTATCCTCGCCCAACTCTGACATAAGTAACAAAGATTAGATGATTACCAATCAAGTGCGATTAAGAAAAGTTAGTTAGTTTTATTAATCATTGAATAATTTATTTATCAAATAAACATAAACATTAGTTTGAAGAGAAAGAAACTTTATCTATATAAACTAAAAACTCCTAATTGTGGTGGAAGTAAATTTACACTGAATTGCAAATTCTTCCCCTTCTTACCTAATGACGCTAACCAGTCGATGCATATTTACTGTATAGCTTATCAATATGCATCATAGTGACAAGGACCTTATATTATAGACGGTCTTATAATTTCTAAATCCATAGACTGACTTCTTACCCAGTGACAATTCTATTCCATCATTGGTTAGCTTAGTTCCTTGAGAAACAATGCTTTTACAAACATACTAAGTTTCACTGGAGAAAAGCTCCTTTAAAATTGATAGGCGATTTGAAAACAAATGAAAGCATCAAGACCAAGATCTAGGCCTTCTTGTTCTTTATAGAAAAAGCTTTGAAAGCAATTCTTGTAAAACTATCCAATTATCACCATTTACAGTTAATTGAAACAATAAATAGTAAATGTCCATAAAACAAGTTGCATGCTAGAAATTAGAAATGAGAAGAAAAATTCTACTATAAGCTCTTAGGAAAATATACACAGGTTACTATGTTGGTGAAAACAGGTCAGAAGTTACTCCGGATGCTAGAATATAAGCAACACAAGTTCAAGAAACAAAATATGGCTACCTCTCTCATATTCGAATTACCTCCTCCACTTATGCCATGGAAAATAGAATAACAGTCACCTTTGCAACATGTAATTACAGAAATGATACTCAACTTTGTTAATAGCAAAGCTAAAGAGATCTCAATTTCTTTATAAAGGAAAAAAAAAAAAGGTCTGTGTTGCAAGTAATAACCGTTATCTAGTATCATCTCATCATTTAGATTAATGGTGTTTCAAAAGGATGTAGCAACATAGGAATAGAGATCAAATCGTTACAACTATTGCTTATAGCTAGCATCAATATTTAGCAGGTTAAGATTAATAAGGGTTATATTACTTTTTAAACTTTTACTATGACAGTGGTTTCAGCATGACCTCTAAGCTTCTCAGCTATAGTTTATGCTATCTAATTCAATATGAGAGGATTTTAGTCATTTATTTTTTCCAAATTCAAGGGGAGTTTAGTCAAAAACTCATCACAACTTTAGCTAGACTTCAATGAACAATCACAAGAAATATTTCTTAAACAAATCTCTCTATGGCAGTTCAACAAACACACTATAAGCTTAAGTGAATTTCTTAAAATTACCAAAAAAAAAAATTAGAAAGAATCAACAATTAATAGTCAGTAGAACTTCGATGTAGTTGTGGGATACTCAATTTTCAAAAATAACAGCAAATTGCTTTGTGTTGTTTTGTAAGCAAATTCTTCAATTAGAGAGCATTTTGTTCGATGAAGAGAGAGAGAGAGAGTGATCTGAGTGAGGGAGATTATGTTTTTGTTTTAATTCAAACTTTTATCATACTTGCTAAATGCGATATAACGATACACAACATTTCATTAAACCTATATCGCATTTATCAAGTGCGATATAGTGTCTGTTATTTAAAAGAATAACGCACTTGCTAGATGCGATACATTTTATATGTGCAATACAAGAGTATCCCCTATTGGTTGCATATGACCTGTCACACAATCGTCTCCTAACGCTGTGTTACTGACTGAGTTAGGCCTTATGTATATCACATTTAATGCGATATAACCTTATCTCGCAATTACAAAATGCGATATATGCTAGCAAATTCACATTTCATTGTTCCATGACTATATCGCATTTACCAAATGTAATATATGCAAACTTACATTTTTTTATGCTAGGACTATATCGCATTTAACAAATGCAATATATGCTAGCAAACTCATAGTTTATTGTGTCAAGACTATATCGTATTTACCCAATGTGATATACTTGTTAGCTTTGACACTATATCACATTTGGTAAATGTGATCTAATTGCTATGTCACAATTAAGTAATGCAATATAATTGTGATAGGAGTGTTTGGAGCTATATCGCATTTGGCAAATATGATAACATTGCCTTGTATTTATGAAATGCGATATATATCACATTTGAAAAATGTGATTTCTTTATTAGTGATTGTCTCGCATTTTACAAATGCAATTTAGCCTTAGTATTGTTGTTATTTTTTTATGTAATTCATATTTGTATAAATTTTTTTTATATATTGGTAGACATATCTCTCACCCCTTCTAATACATTATTCAAAATTTATTACAAACAACCCCTAAATTCTATATCTTCTTTTTCTTGTGGTGTCTTGGCTCCTCTTTCTCTTCTTTAGCTTAGCTTTCTAAGTCCATCTAGCAACTTAGGAGATATATTTAGTATGAAATTTCTAGAAAGCTCTGACACAATAATAGGTAGCAACATTTTTAGGCAATTTAATGATAGCAGCAAACACCTCAATTGGGTTCATCATCTAGATACCTTTCCTATGACAAGAGTTAAGTTTATGGTTTAGGGCATGGCTGACGAACCAAACCATTAATAAGGTCATATTGATCTTCAAGCCTCCATTCTTTTCCTCTTGGAGACAATTGAGTGACCTAGCTTATTCAGCTAGCAGTGTCGGGATGTAAGACCTTCCTTCTAAAAATTGGGTTACCAACTTAGCAATCCTATGGTGTATGTGAAATATCCTATTAGGAAACAAAATGGTTCCAAAAGCTATTAAGATGTAAACATTAATCCTATACTGTTGCCAGGCTTCAAGTTTTACACAAAAAGCTATTGCTTGTAACTGGACTTGCTTGAAAATTAGGTAAAAAGATCATCCAACTTAATAATTATCCTATTGTAATCTGCCCAAATCTTGTAGATTACAGACTCTCGAAGGCCCAATAATTTATTAAAGATCTTTGCTAGCCTAGTTATGATATCTAGAACGTACCATCTACTTTCGACAAAGGGACCTCCTAATAGATAGGAGTATTCTTCAACAATTGGGCTCATTCGACATGGACCAAAACAAAAAGATTGATTCCAAGAGTTCCAAAAGTATACCAAAGCCCATACCATGGTGATATTAGCTTGTATCTTAAGTAGTGAAAGGACAAGCTTAATCTTATTTTGAATCATCTTCTGTTAGGTTGGGTTAAAAAACTGGAACCATTTCTCAAATATTCCTCTATGCTCTAAAGGCTCGTGAATATGGACTTCTTTAAAAAAGGCCGATGTTAGAAAGGAACTAACTATTTTCTGTAAAAAAAAAAAAAATGAAAATGAACTTACATCAAAACTATCCTATTCACATGGGAATTACATTGATATTTTATAAAGAAAAGAAAAATTTTAAAGGGAAATAGTTATGAGGAATAGATTAGGAAAATTCAAAGGTTTTTCTTTTTTTTTTTTAGGTCTTGCCACGTCATGTCTATTTGTCAACTTCAGGCAATGGTATGTAAATGCAACTATAGTAAGTTCTAAAGGTCCTTAAGGCTTGTGACTTTACGTGCTTTTAGGAAAGATTAATCACATCGAAGCTTAAGTAGGATAACTTAATCAATCTTGGAAAGTGGTTACCCTACAACATCCAAAACTTACACAATGACTCCCCTTTTAGGGTCCTAGGACGGCTTGGTTCTAACCATATCTATCACACATTCATAATGTAATAATTCTTCCCACCCCCCACTCACCACCCCTTAGCCCAAACCCCAATAAGTGCTCCTACTAAACTTACATAGGTTAGTGAAAATATATACAAATAAATAAAATGTATTTACAAAAAAGAGATGCAACATGGAAAGGCCATTTTGAAAAGTAATTTTAATTTTAGAAGGTTTAAGTGACTAGCCCTCTTAACATCTTAAGTGGAGTTGCCAATCTATTGAGTGTGTAATATTCCGTTTTTCCGTTCTCCTTAACATGATTTAAACTGAACCCTATACCTATTTAATTTAAACCCTTAACTAAAATTAAGGAAACCCAGTTTCTTATTTTAAAAAAAAAAAAAAACTTAGAGTTGCCACCTAGTAGAACTAAAGAAAAGGTAATTAAATTAGAAATAACTAAGTAGATTAATTCTAATATAGCTACTAGCCTACATTTTGAAAAAATTTTAAAAAGAATTTTTCGAGAAGCTAGATTTTCTTAGGTTTAGGGGTTATCTTATTAAACCCAAACGAGTACTATTTTAACTTATGAATTTAAATTTATTTTTGAAATCACTCACCTAAGAACAAAATATTTTCATTAATAGCAAATGAATTTATATTTATTTACAAAAGAAATAAGTTATTTTACAATAAGGGAAAATATTTTTTTTTCATATTTTGAATAATAAAAAATTATTTTACAAAAAGGAAAAAAATATTTTTTTATTTTAATTTTAAGTTTCCCCGTAGGTACTTACATACCCATTAGTTGGGATTAAACTATCGTAGTTCATTTTCAGAAAAATTTTAGTGGGTTAATTTATTTTATTTTGAAAAGCATTCTACTTTAAATATTTATATGTTGATTAGCTCATAAAAACATATTTCCTTTTCTACCTAAATTTAAAAAAAGAAAAGAAAAATACTAGGTTCTTTTAAGAGCATGTCTTTTTTATTTTTATTTAAGAAAAACTTTTTCTCAAGTGACAAAACATTTAAAAAAAATTTATTAAAAAGAAACTCATTGACGATACATAAAGCACTTAAAAAAAAATTCATACAATATTCATATATTCACAAATATGGCATGTTTATTATTTATATACAAAAATTTGTTTATGATGAAATTTTGAATCAAGACATTCATTCTATATTACATCAACATAATTCATTAAAATAACTAATTTCATAATTACATGTTAGACATCTATTCAATAATTTGCATGTCCAAACATTTATTACATATTGTGTAAACATGATTTATGGCAAATACTCTATGGTTTATTAATCAAAACGTCTAGTTCAATTAGAACAATTAAGAATAATCACATATTCAAACCTGATTCATAATAAATAGTCAAAATACTAAATTTAAACAATCATAAACTATAAACACTACATGGTCATTATATTATAGAAACAACAAATCCTATTAACTATACCATAAAAATTGCATCAAACAAGTGTTTTACATTCCTAAAAACATGATTTCTCAATTATTTAGTACACAATATGCATCAAACACACAAAGAAAACAAGAACATATAAGAACAAGCAAGGATTCTAGGAGTTTACCTCATACAATAACGAACCGGTGACCAATTTAATGAGTTTTTGGGTGGCTTCTAGCAAGGTAGTGCTATTTATAGAGAGAGAAAATTCAAGCCTTAGAGAAAGCTTGGTTTGAGTGTGTTTAAGTGAGTTTCAAATCGTAATCTCTACTCAATGTGAAGTGTAACAAGCTATTTATACTAATAGGGCTTAGATTTGATCCTGAAATGTGCAAAAATAGAAGATCATGGGTACAAGGGCCTAAGATGTTCTTATCTAATTTGTCTCCAAGTTTTGAACAAAGTGTTGGTTTAAGCGATGAAAATGGGCAAGAATAATGTTCACAACTTGGATTTAGAGGAAATTGCTTAAAGAATAGGATTTTGCAAATTTCATTCAAGTGTGTTAATATATTTTTCCTTTTCAAGTCCAAATTAACCCGTGATTTAAGAAAATTAGTTTATGTTATTTGTCCCAATTTATAGTATGTTGTGAGTAATTTCCAAAACATAAAATTTGGGTGAATATTTCAAGATATGAAAACTAGCGAGCCACTAATAAAGACCCTATTAGTTTATGTATAAGTCAGTAAATCTAACAAACAAATAAGAGCACAATCCATAGGTCTTGAATCTCACTTTTCGAACCCATTCTCTAGTCATCTAGAACTTGCCATAATATTGGTGAGTCTACTAAAAACTTGCAAAATAGTTATATGGGAGTGAGCGACAACTTACTTAGTAAGTGCGATGAAGGCAATAGTACATGTCAATCATCAAGCAACCAAGGTTTTCAAGTAAAGTTAATTAGTTGCAATACAAGTTCAAGTAAATGCCATTGCACAATATTACTGATCGTTGTAAGATCAGAGGAATTGCGCCTACTTTAATCCAGGTTTTGACGAGTTTCACGCCATGCACTTCATAGACCAAACAATAAATCGGGGCTTATACAATGGAGAAACACGCTCCACTCGAGACTAACTTTGAACCACGATCCCTAACCTTACCACAACCTCCTCTCCTTAAACTTAGTTCAACTAAGAGTAAGGAAAGGACCATTTTTGCTATCCTCATTGAAGGGTCTAAGTTTAGGCCAATAATCTTAATCGTTTCTCTGTGATACAAGTTAGGTTAATAGTTAGGTCAAGTTTATGTTAGATCGCTTTTGGGGTAATTAAGCAATTTCATACAATCCACAGTAGGTAATGCCATAAAACAACTAATACATACAATTCAGACGCCTATAACAATAGTACAATATTTAAACACATGCGTTACACATACATAGGCTAATCACTTACAATCATAAGCAAGACACATACTAAGGTCTCTAAGTATTCTTAAGTAATACTCTAAAGTACAATGAAGTGCTTATCCCACTTACTTAGAGCTCAACTGCTCGCTACTTGGTTGTTCAACAGTCCTTGTAGGTGATCCTTTGATGTTTATCTTAATGTAGTACTTTACTCTTTGGGCCATACCTGAGTTAAGGTGTCCATGAAATATTTACTAAAAAACTTTTTAAGATATCCTTTACACTACTTTGGTCTTGAAGTCCACCATAAATTCATCCTCTGCCTTAATATCTAAGGTTAGTAAAACCCCAAGATTTTCTATAAATACCTTCTAAGCTACTTTCTGAGCAAAATCACTGATAAAGTTCCAAAACTGAAAAGCATCTGAATTATTCTCTAAGCCATATCAAAGTTAAAAATTTTAACAGAATCATCCTTTGAGTTTGATAACTACCTAAAATTTCTTATGAATTACCTTATGAAACAACTTCTAAATGCTCATACTTGTATATTTTCACTTAAAGTATCCTCTAAAGCAACTTGTGAATCGATCATGTAGTCTACTCAACTTTAGATCCTTTGGCAAGATATCCTCTAAGCCTAGTCAACTTCAAGTTTATTAAGAGTTCATCCTCTGACTTAACCTCTAATCCTCTCCTATATATATTTCTCTTCAAATCTTGCCTTTGACTAAACCTCCAAATCAATATGTAATAAAACATTTACCCTCACTTCCTTTAAGATACCCTCTGACTCTATTATCTATAGCATTTTAAAGAACATTCTCGTCTAAATAATCTTCTAAATCCCCTATTCTTATATTCTATTCATGATTCTTACTTCTAACTTATCCTCTAAATACTGCTTTAATGAAAAACTCATTCTCAGAATCCTCTCATATATCATCTACCCTTAACCAATATCCTCAATTAACTAAGTTACCCACTTTCCTTCCATGTTACAATTATAGAATCAATTTAGAATAGCAATTTACACTTTGTACTACTTTCCTCAACTTCCTTACTTCTACAATCCTATTATATGACATCTTCACTCTCCTATTTCCCTAAATCCCCTATCATCAAATTGCTCATATAAGTGGTTTATACTTGATTTCATCACCTCCCTTCGATAAAATCACTACCAATAGCACCCAATCACCACTAAATACTCCAACAACCAGTAGAGCTCTCAATCCAAGTGAGGTCAATAATAAAAATGCATTTATTTTTCCCAAAAATACAATTTTAATCATAATTTAAAAATTCATTAAAATTATAGAAAATAATTTTGTTAAAAAATCTCTTCATAGCATTTTAGTATAAATATAGGGAAGTCCATATAAAAATTTCGGGATCAAAACTACATCATTAAACATGTTTATTTCGAAATTGAAAATTGAACTGTTTCATCAATTTCTTAAGCACGTACACTGTAGCCATGAAATATATACAAAATAATATTTTTCCTACATTCTACATATGAAAATAATTAGGAATAATTTTTTATAAAACTTTTTAGGTAATTTTTATATTTTTTACAAAATTATCTAAAATCAAACAAAATCGAGACCTTACCGAAATACTTTGCTCTAGCCACTAATGGTGGCTGCCACCTTATCAATCAACCCAGACAATGGGTCCACCACCGCTTGGTAGTGGCCACTCGCACCTAACATCACATTAGCTACATACACTTCTAAAAGCCTAGATTACACCCAATTTTTCTAATTTTTTCTTGATTTTCCTTTTTGATCACTTCTACTGACTTTGATTTTTCTTAGATCCTTAATTGTATGAATGAAATGTAGGAGAGAGTTTTCCAATTTTTCATAATGGATTTGATGATAAGATGATTTAATCTCTCTCTCTCTCTCTCTTCTAAAATTTGACCTTTTATATTGCATGATATCCATCCTAATTATCTCATACTTGTCAAGTACTTTCCACTCATCCTTTCTCACTTAATTCTAGCTACCCACATTACTTATTAAGTGCCATTCATAAATTTATTTAACTTAATTTGGCGTAAAATGCTATTTTTCAGGTATTTTAATTAATTATGGGTTTATATTTATGCTTAAAAATTACACACGGGTATACATAATTACTCTACATGTTATTTTATGTCACATAATATTTTTATTATATATATAATTTATCTCTAAGTATTTATTAGCAATTGTAGCCTATTTTATGCGATTCTAATAAATAATATATAATATAATTAGATTTCACTATTTTGGCTATATTATTTTTATTTTGTTATATTTCTAATATCTAAGTTTACAGGGTGTCCTCGATTAATATCTCGAGCCTACCTGTCTATTTCAAGGTTGATTAGGTTAGTTTCATTAATGCCTTAAATTATCCACTCAAACAACTACATGAAACTACAAAGCTCACATTTCCACCCCCTTTTAGAAAAGTTTTGTCCTCAAAACTTCAATTATCCATCTTACCTACTCTACATCAATAGGATTCAATATCCATTCATATATCTCTATTAAGATAAGATGATCTATCATTGTCCTTATCTCCAAATAATCACTTCTCGATCTTTACGAACTTGTTTATCAAGTACCTAAATGAGTTGCTCTTTTACTTATACAACCTTCTTGTAAGTCTAACATCTTTATTGTCAATCAATTCAACTTAAGGCTATCTCTATGTAGGACTTTCACATACTATGCATTTTTTATCTCTTAATTTTCAAAAAATCACCTATTCAATATTCGTACAGATGGTTTCTTTAATGTATAGTTTTACCATAGGTCCATTGTTTTAACCTTAATATTGTGGTTGCATTCTTCATGAACTTACATACTATCACCATTTAGTATACTTTCATAGTTTTTAAATCTTCCAAGTTTATGATACTCAAGTACAATGATTATGATTTATCCTTTTATCCTTAATATATTTGAACTTCATTTCAAACATCCTCCAACTTGGTTCTAAGAACTAGGGTATATCTTAACTCTTGTATGTACTCTTTATCACGTCCTATTAACTTCTAAACCCAATTAATCTAGTATGTTAAGAGATTACTTCCTTACCGTTATCACTTTAGTTGGATTCCTCCTTGAATCCATACAATCTTCATAGTTAGGAGATTGAAATTTCATATATTAGCACATATAATTGTACTATTGAGGTTAGCAAATCTCGATCATTTTAAGAGTTTGTACTCGAATGAAATAAGAACTGACTTCATAAACAAATACGATTCAATTGACAAAACTGATACGATTCAGGAAGGACAAGGACATGAACCAGTTTTCAACTGTTTAACTAACACGACATGAGTAATTTGACTTAAGGACAAAGGGTTCCCAAAAATGGCACAAAACCTATAACAAACAAATGATTTAGTAGGAGAGAGATAAGAATTATAGATTTGCCATCCTCTTCTTACATATTTATATGTAGCCAAATACTTATTGTGCAACCATCAAATTTCTAATTCCATGTACTGGTTTATCTCCACTTTTGTTTTCATACCCAAAATGAAGTGTATAACTTTACCAATTATCTCCACTTACTTTCCACCTATTTGCACATTTCCCTATTGAATCATTCTTTTACCGTTATCTCATTTCCATTTCTCTAAGCATGGTTCAACTCATCTTTTCTTAATCCTAACCTTATATATTTGCTAAAATCTTTACCCATACTATTTCCAATTTATGATTCTCATAATCTTTTAAGGATTCTTCTTTTACTATTTACTCAATTTATTGAGTTTCTAGTTATTTCTTCAATCTATCTCCTTAATAGAGTTATAACTTATCTTTTCTTACGTACAAATTGATCCAAGTTTTCAATTCCAACTTAACTCTATCCTTCACTCCTTACTTCCAATTTTGTTAACTTCCACAAATGTCTCTCATATTTGCAATACATATATTACTATTTCTATTTGCTCACAAGGTGTAATAATTAGAAGTTTTATGATAGGGAGTCTTTTTCTTTTTCCTAACTTAGAACACATATCATTTACTTTCTTAGATAAATTCATATCTTAATCCTAAACAAGAAAGGGTTTATCTTCTATATCTGTTTTGATCTTTATCCATTCCTTTCTATTTCTTCATATCTCATTCTTTAAGCTACCTTGGTAATACATAATTTATTGTACTATTGACCCTTCGAAACTCTTTCATCCTACATCTTATCATGATCTAGCTTCTATCTTTTTAGTTAAAGTTATGTGTGTCTCCTTCCATTGCTCAATAATCCTAAATATTCTCATTTTAGCTTAATTTAAACTATTCAATCTTTGATTTAGGTCGGCTTACCCTATTTCATCTTAAGTATCGTATCACCTAGGCAAATTCAAGATGGTTAGCGATTTCCTAAAATCAAACCTCCTGATATTACTCTTTAATGTATCCTCCTTAAGTCTTCCTCTTCACTCAAAAAATGTTGTAATAACATCCCTATTGCTTGGGTATTCACTTTAATTTTCCACTATTCAATTTGTGGTATATCTATCGAAGTTAACACTTAGTCATTTCTTTAAGTATAGAAGTACTTAGAAATAAATTTACATTTCCCAATCATTTTCCTAAGTTTCTAACTACTTCATCAATTCAATATCTCCCTATTGTATATGCTAGTTTATTCTACACTCCATCGCATATGATTTGCAAGTGGTACCCAATTTAATCTCAATTAATTTCTTTGAGTAAGATTTTCTTCTTTTATGTATATCTCAATCATGTCTCCTGATATTTTCATAACATCTTCTATTAGTATATCTTCTTATACAAGTACTTCTGGTGATATACCTCATGCGTATCACTTATTCATATGTTTCAACATTATGACTGAGCATGGAATATAAGTTTCTAAACTATTCTTTAAGTGATTACTCCTTATTGAATAAAAATCATGTAATCCTTAACAATATATCTTCAATTAGTGTTTCAGTATTTACACATCATTCATACCAATCACATCCCATTTATATACATAATGATAGAGGAATATCTCTTATGATTCCCAAGTTCTTACTTATAAGAAACTATAGTAGATCAACACCTATATATAACATGTTACTTGTATTCATCCTTGTAATAGAGCATTATCTTCAATCTCGTAGTTTCATAACGTTTCTCAAATAAAAGATACGAGCAAAAAGGTCATCTTTCATACATCATGTTCATATACCTATTTTTGGTAGTTGACAGACTCAAGTTGATCTCCATATACATTTCAATTTTGAAATCCATTTGATGTCATTTCATATCATTCATTTCCTATCTTCTTAACTTTTGGATTTCAATTCCATAACTTAAGAGTATATCAGAATGTTATCTTTATATTAAGAATAGACTTACATCAGGACTCAACTTTACACTAAAGAAAAATCACGTCAGGAATAAACTTCTTATGATAAAGATCTAGACATAGTCTTTCATACACATTAAAATATCATTTCATGTAAAAATCAACTCCATGTCCATTCACCTTCACCTTATCATTTCCAATTTTGTAAACCAAATTTAATCATCACACATTTCTAAATCTTAAGATGCAACTTCACACAATCTATTATTATCACTATCATTCACTACCTTAAATATTTTCTCTTTGTTTACTTCATTGACTTCTACATAACTTTCTACTTAAACTTGAATGATAATCTTCTCTTAAAGTTTGATATGGAGCTATGCTTCTTTTCATATATTTTTCATACTTCTTGATTTACTTATACATTCAATTTCCTTTGCCTTATCCTCAGTTGTTACAGTATCTAAATTAAGGTTAGAGTCTTCTTTAGGTTGTCATTCAAATTCATATTATATATCGCTTAAAGTTCCTTCAACTTTTACACTTGCCTGAGATACAACATCAAGGTTATTATAAACACGGCTTTCTTAACCCACCAATATCCTTTCTTTAAGGTTGTGTTTGTAATATCAACTCTAGGTTCCTTTTCCAATAGCTTTCATTTACCTGTTAATTATAAAGTATATTTTGTGATATGTATTTATGATCTTATGAAAAGTATGGAACATCCTCTAATTAACCTTATTATTCCACGCAAGTTAATCTTCAAGTTTAAATCAACCCTCTACTAAATCCTCTTAATTAGATTCTATTGCATCCTCTAAGTCAAGTAGTATTCTTCTTTCTTATTATCCTAAGCTTAACCACTCTATACCTCACAATTCTATCATACCTACAATTTAGGTTTCAATTGCACTCTACTCTTATTACAACCTCTCCCAATATACTTCCATCAATCACCATCAACTTTTCCCCAAAAACCATTCAATTCAACAAATTATGCATTAATAATACCAATTTCTATTCATCCTTCAATATTTCCAATCACTCAACTTCTACAAGCTAATTCATTCACTTCATGTATGTACTTCTAATAATTTCACCTGAATATAAAACGGTACCCAATCAATTCAATTTCAATACAATTTCATTAATTTAACTCCTATAATCCACAAACTCTTCACCATCCATGATTGTTTCCAATCATGAATAAATCAATGGTTAAGAATTCGAGAGTAACCACGATAAAAGTTAGACTAGTATTACTTATTACTCATTATAGATGTACATTATATATTATCGTACACATATACAACTTATATAATCTTAATGATATAAGCCTTTTACGTCTCGCTTATTTTTCCTACTCTCTATGTTCCTAAGGTATTCTATTCATTTTAGTTATAATATCCCAAAGTTAGTTAAGATAAATTGCGCTTTGAGTAGATTGCTAAAGACCATGCTCTAATACCACTTCAGAATTGTCATACCACAAACTAGAGAGTCGCAACAGCTCCCGCCGTGTAAACTAACATAAGTTACAAGCTAGTTACTAACGTAGGTATGGCTTACATAAGGCATTTACTAAGTCCCCGTTTTGAGCCATCCAATTTTAACTCTAATAAATAACAACCTATGATGTAACACTTCAAAATAGCTTTGGAAAATAAAGTTGTGGCTCAGATAATTGAGAAATCAAGCTTTACAAATCATTCAGAGTATAAAATCTCAATTTCAACAAAATTTTTAACAGTAACTTGATTTGAAAAAAAATAGAGCGATTAATAAAGGGTTTAGAAAAGATTACAGGTTATTAGAGCATAGTAATGGTATTCATAAATGAAAACTAGAGGGCCACTAATACAGACCTTACTAGTTTCTATACAAGTGAGTAAATCTGACAAACAAATAAGAACACAATCCATAGGTCTTGAATCTCACTTCCCGAACTTGTTCTCTAGTCATCCAGAACTTGCTGTAATATTAGTGAGTCTACTAGAAACCTACAAAACAACTATGCGGGAGTGAGTGATAACTTGCTTAATAAGTAGGATGGAGACAATAACATATTTCAGTCATCAAGATACTAAGGATTTTAAGCAAGGTTAATTAGTTGCAATGCATATTCAAGCAAATGCCATCGCACGATATTAACCGATCATCATGAGATTAGAGAAATTACGCCCTCTCTAATTCAGGTCGGGTTTTGAGAAGTTTCATGCTACACACTTCATGGATCGAACACCAAACTAGGTCTTATGCAATGGAGAAACACGCTCTGCCTGAGATTACCTTCAAATCACGATCCCCAACTTTGTTGAGATCTCCTCTCCTATCACTTAGTTTGACTAATGGTGGGCAAAGAACCATTTTTGCTATCCTCATTGAAGGGTCCTAGCTTGGGCTAAGAATCCTAATTGTTTCCCTTAATGGGTTATAATGTAAGTCAGGTTAATAATTAGGTCAAGTTTGTGTCAAATTGCTTTTGGGGTGATAGAGCAATTTCATACAATCTACGGTAGGTAATGCCATAAAACAACTAATACATATAATTTGGCACCCCATAACATCAGTACAATATTCAAACACATGCGCAGCACACACATAGGCTAATCGCTTACCATCACAAGCAAGGCACATACTAAGATCTCTAAGTATTCTTAAGCAATACTCTAAAGTACGGTGAAGTATCTATCCCACTTACCTAGAACTCAACCACTTGCTACTTGGTTGTTCAATAATCCTTGTGGGTAATCCTTTTATGTTTATCCTGATGTAGTACTTTACTCTTCTAGGCCATCCCTAAGTTAAGGTGTCCTTAAAATATTTACTAAAAAAGCTTTTGAGATATCCTTTGCACTTCTTAAGTATTAAAGTCCACCACAAATTCATCCCCTACCTCAATCTCTAAGGTTAGTAAATCCCCAAGATTTTTTATAAACACCTTCTGAGCTACTTTCAGAGTTAAATCACTCATGAAGTTCCAAAACTAAAAAGCATCTAAATTATTCTCTAAGCCATATCAGAGTTAAAATTTTAATAGAATAATCCTCTTAATCATCCTCTAAGTCCGAAAACTGCCTAAAATTTCTTATGAATTATCTTTTAGAACAACTTCTGAATATTTATACCTATATATTTTCACTTAAAGTATCCTCTAAAGCACCTTGTAAATCAATCATGTAGTTTACTCAACTTTAGATCCTTTGGCAAGATATCCTTTAAGCCTAGTCAACTTCAAGTTTATTAAGAGTTCATCTTTTGACTCAACCTCTAAGCCACCCCAATCTATATTTCTCTTTGAATTTTGCCCATAACTAAACCTCTAAATCAAAATCCAGTAGAATATTTACCTTTACTTCCTTTGAGATACCCTCTAACTCTATTATCTATAGGATTTTTAAAAACATCCTCCTCTAAATAATCTTCCAAATCCCCTATTCTTATATTTTGTTCATAAGTCTTGCTTCTAACTTATCATCTAAATACTGTTTTAATGGAAAACTCTTTCTCGGAATCCTCTTAGATATCATCTACCCTTAACCAATATCCTCAATTAACTAATTTACTCACTTTCCTTCCATGTTACAGTTATAGAATCAATTTAGAACAACAAATTTACACTTCGTACTACTTTCCTCAGCTTCTTTACTTCCATAATCCTATTTTATGACATCATCACTCTCCCATTTCCCTAAATCCCCAATCATCAAATTATTAATATAAGTGGCTTATACTTGATTTCATCACTTCCCTTCAATAAAATCACTACCAATAGCACCTAATCTCTACTAAATACTCTGATAACTAGTATAACTCAAAATCCAACCGAGGTTAGTAAGAGAAATACATTTAATTTTCCCAAAAATACCATTTTTAATTATAATTTAGAACTAAAGATTCATAAAAATTATAGAAAATAATTTTGTTAAAAAATCTATTCGTAGCATTTAATATAAATAGAAGGAAGTCTATATAAAAATTTTGGGATCAAAACTACGTCATTAGATGTATTTATTTCAACATTGAAAATTGAATTGTTTCATCGATTTCTTAAGCACATATACTATAGCCATGAAATTTATAGAAAATAATTTTTTTTTTCTACATTCTACATATGAAAACAGTTAGGAATAATTTTTTCTAAATTTTTTTTAGCAATTTTTATATTTTTTACAAAATTATCTAAAATTGGACAAAATTGGGACCTCACCAGAATACTCAGCTCTAGCCACCAATGGTGGCTGCCATCTTATCAGTCAACCCAAACGGTGGGTCCATTGTCGCTTAGTGGTGGCCACTTGCACCCAGCATCACCTTAACTACATGCACTTCCAAAAGCCTATGTTACATTGGATTTTTCCAATTTTTTCTTGATTTTCCTTTTTGATCACTTCTACTCACTTTGATTTTTCCTAGATCCTTAATTGTATGAATGAAATGTGGGAGAGAGTTTTCCAATTTTTCAAAATGAATTTTATGACAAAATGATTTAATCTCTCTATCTCTCTTCTAAAATTTCATTGCATGATATCCATCCTAATTATCTCATACTTGTCAAGTACTTTCCACTCATCCTTTCCCACTTAATCCTAACTACCCACATTACTAGCTAAGTGTCATTCATAAATTTATTTAACTTAATTTGGACTAAAATGCTGTTTTTCGGGTATTTTAATTAATTATGGGTTTATATTTATGCTTAAAAATTACACATAGGGATACATAACTACTCTACATGTTATTTTATGTCATATAATATGTTTATTATATATATAATTTATCTCTAAGTATTTATTAGCTATTGAAGCCTATTTTACGCGATTCTAATAAATAATATATAATATAGTTAGATTTCAATATTTTGGCTATATTATTTTTATTTCATTATATTTCTAATATCTAAGTCTATGGGGTGTCATCGACTAATATCTCGAGCCTACTAATCCAATTCTAGGTTAATCGGGTTAGTTTTATTAATACCCTAAATTATCTACTCAAACAACTATATGAAACTACAAGGCTCATATGTTCTATTAGATCTAATAAAGATCTTTACTTTTCTTTAATTCAATTATGTGTGCTTAATTGCTTTAGATTGATATTTCCTAGGATATTAATCTAAAATATAATATTATGCAAGAGAATCAAGAGATTACTTATGTAATTAAATCTAGGCATAATTGATGAGGATTATTGCAAGTTTAGAGATAAATTGAAAAGTCTTTTCAAATCATTATTATTATCTTTAAGAGGATTCATTGTTCCTTAATGCAATCTTTAATTATGCTATTAAGAAAAGATTCTAATAGGTAATTTAATTATTAAGGTTAATAAACTAGAGAAAGTTATTAGTTTTTGTAAAGAATTCTCTTGATCATAGAAATTGGAAATTGAGTTAGATTATCTTTAGAAAAAGCCACATATTTAATTTTAGGGAAAGCAAGATCTAAATACGTTATTGAATCTTAAGTTAATTTCTAATTTAATCGCTTTCTTATTTATTTCTTTAATTGAGTCTTGGTTAATTATTAAATTAGTCATTAATAGTTATTTAGATTAATTTCTTTAAGTTTCTTGAATTTGAATTTTACCGATTAGGTAATAAAGAGAAAGTTAGTATTAGTAATCATTGTCCTTGTGGAAATGACATCCATTCTTTTAAAATATACTACTAAATCGATAGGTGCATTTACCTTACATCAATATACTTAACACACTAAATATGTTATATACTTTATTTTACAAAATAAACCTTACTAGGGTGTTTCTTTTAACTTTTTTGATCCCATATTAAAAATTTATTTGATTCTAAGAATATTTTTTAAAACTCCAAATCTACCTATTCCAAGCAAGTGCAATTACTTTACATAATAGCATTCGTAACTCGTGCTTCATGCTACTCATGACCCCTTTATTTCCTTACTTCCCAAGTCATATTTTTAAAGTTCTATATTTATGATAAATGTGTCACTATTTTGAGTCCTCAATAATTGATTGAAGACTGAGGTCTTACATTCCACCCTTCTTATAAAAAATTTCATTCTCAAAACTTTCACACTTTAGAACAAAACATTTCAAATTCACCATTATGCTTCTACTATGCAACTCTAATTTTCACATCACATTATACTTATCAACATCCGTTAAAGTTATAACTTCAATACAATTACACCTAAGCATATTCATAGGATTTCTCATGTTAATTCAGTTAACCATTCTTTGTACAATTTATGCCCTCACTTTTAAGTGTATAACCTCTTGTTATACTCTTTGCTCTCTATAGAGATTCAAATAACAATAATGGTTATCTTATCTATTATTAATCCTTACTCACTTTATGAAATTCTCTAATTTTTCCTAGGCTACCAAGACCTTCAATTCTAATTTCTAAGCCACATATTCATAGTTTGTAAAACTAAATTTTTTCTTCTACTTCAATTTCTACACATTTGTAGCTTAACATAGTTGCCAAACATATGGGCTACTTTATATTTTGTGATACCCTTTAATCTCAATGCTAGTCATGGTTAAGGAATCCTACCTTTATTAATTTTTATATCACATCCTTAATATAATTGGCTCTAAATATTACTTGCTTCAACTTTTGCAATATCTTGTACTTCCCTTATCTCTCATTGATTCTATCACGATTAGTAACCATCATTCCCATCTCTATTTCATTCTCCATCTTATAGCTTTATTAGTTAAACACATCCTATCAATGAAGTTATCTTAGAATCCCCTACTAGATAACTTCTAACTTTCTTTCAATGTTATCAATTCCTTTAATGTCTTTAATAAGAATATCAATTGTGGAAGTACATTAGATCCATTTGTTACTATATAAGTTATTTCAAGTTGACAAACTCTTAAAGTTTTGTGTCATTTCAACTTAATCCCTACCTTATGTACCTTCTAACCTAGGTTCTAGCCTAGTATCTAAGTTGACACACTCTCTTACTTTTAAGCCATAATACTTTGTGAAACAAGTCCTAAGTTATATTAAGTTCAAAATGTTATGGCATAACACATTTTAACCTATCTTCTAACCCTTAATGTAGATAAGAGTCCACCTTCAAATACTTTCTAACTCGGTTTCTGCCACTAAGTACATTTCTCATTTCTTACCTTTGCTTAAGGTTAGTTATAACAATATGGCTATTGCAATGTAACATATGACTAATCCCTTTCCTTATGTCTACTTTTATTAATTCTCTAAGTATCACACCTACTTCATATCTAATAGCTTAATTACTTCGTATAGTTAGCACATATATAGTATCAAGTTTGAGTTAGACAAATTTGAACTCTTCAATTACTTGGACTTCGATGAAATAGAGAATAACTCGGTTAATACGACCCCTAGAATTCATCAACCAATGTTGCATGTGTATAGTAGAAGGAAATCCAAAGAATGAGTATTAAATAGTAGTGTAGTACTAAGTAGTGGGAGTGTAGTGAAGTGTAGTAGTAGAAGGTGTACTTTGTATTTTCTATTGTGTTGTGTCTTGGATACAGCTAGAGTTGTTGTATTATATTCATATGTGGTCTACTATATTAGTATAGAGGTAGTTTGGTAATTGTACAATTGTATGGGAGTATAAATAAGGTGTTAGAGGGAAAATGTAAAGTTAGTTAGTTAAACTTTAGGTAGGAAACATTAGTTGACATCAAAGAGTAGAACTTGTTGAACACTCTTAGCTTGTAGCAATCATGAAGTACCAACATAGATGTTTTGCTTTACGTTTGGGAACCCTAATTAAGAAGATAATTATTCTCTTTGATAGTTGAAATCACACTTTTATACCATAGTTCATAGCAAATTGGTGCTATCTGTAGGGAATCTCATTTCCATAAGAGATCAAAATGACTAGAATGGAATCTAAGGTTGAGAATTTGAAGAAAAATATAGGTTCATTGGAACAAAAAGTAAATTTGGTGAAAGAAGAATTGAAAGGAAGCATTTCGAAGTTACAACACCAAATTACAATTGTTGATGGGAATTCTAATGCTAATATCACTTTGATGAAAGCTTTGATCACTGAAATCAAAGCCAATTTGGCATCCATTCAATGACATTGCAAACACTAAGTCACAATCGAGTTGTGTACATGAAAATGAAGGAAAAAGTGGATTTGACTTGTAGCATATGAATTGAAACCAAGCAGAGGAGAAATATTGTTGAAGAAGGAATTTACATGAAATCAAATGAAGAAATTCGTCCTACTGTAACTAATATGACCACAATTCCTACTTTTCAAGGTGAAGATCCTGTGCATTGGTTGACTATGATCGAGCAATATTTCGAAGTGTAATCGATCAGAGAAGATAGAAAAGTCACAACCATTACCATGAGGCTTAAGAGAGAAACTATCTACTAGCATAAAATGCTCAAGAAGATACTACCTAAGCTTGATTGGGAGGTGCTTAAGTAGGAGTTTTTAACTCAATATGTAGGGCTATTGACGAGGAATCCCTTCATAACTATTTCTACTCTTTGACATCCACTACTATGGGTGCTTTTTTAAAGTTTTTTAAGACCCTAATTGTGCAAATTCCTAATATCACTGAGATGCAATTACTAGGGTATTTTTTAGGCAAATTAAGAGAGGACATCAAACTAAGGGTCCAAATACTATGGCTTGTATCATTGGCCGACATTATTAAACTATCTTTGAGTGTGGAGAAGGAGTTTGAACATGGAGTATTTTTATCTAGTAAGAGTCAAAATGGAAGTCATGTTCCAACTACATATATCCTATGTGCAAAATCCAATATACCAACTATATCGCCTATGACAACTCAATCTAACTCATCATGGAAGTAACATGCAAGTTCATTTACAAGAAGCTCCACATCTTAACCTATGCGAACAAGGGGGTCTATGAAGGAGAATGTATTAGTGGCCTCTAGTAGTTCTTCTACTGCTCACAATATGGGACAGCCACAACTATAGCAAAGGAGGCCATAACAGCTGTCTTATATTGAATTTTTGGAAAGGAGGAGTAAAAGGTTACATTTTAAGTGTAAGTAGCCTTTTCAACTAGGTCACAAGTGCCCAAACAAAACACTATGGGTTTTAATACTTGAAGAAGATGATGAGAAAATGGAGGAAAGGTGGGTGGAGTTGTCTAAGCCACAACCACTAACTAAGGAGCAAGAGGAGGGATGTATGGAATCAAAATTATCACTTCTTGCTATCAATGGTTTTAGTGGCCCTAAAACTTTGAAGTTTCGAAGTAAGTTGTATGGTTGTGATGTTTCTATTTTGCTATATAGTAGAGTTAGTCATAATTTCATATCGCAAAGATCGGTTCATCAATTGCATTTGAATGTTAATTCTACATTTACTGTTCAACTTGGGGATAGTTGTATTGTTTCTACTGCTAATCTATGTCCAAGGTTGAAAATTGTGGTTGGTTCTTTACATGTTTATGTGGATTGCTATGTTTTTGAGTTGAGAGTAGTGGATGTTATATTAGGAATAGCATGGCTTCAAACATTTGATGAAGTGAAAATTGATTGGGGGGAAATGCATATGAAAGTTCTTATTGAGGGTAAGGAATACGTATTGATGGGAGACCTTTCTCTTTGTAGGTCTATTATTTCCTATAAATATATGTTGCAGTTACAAAGATGTGATTATTGCAATTTGTTAGTAAAGGTAGGGGCATGGAATTTTGGGATAGAAGGGGAAGAACCACACTTGAAGCTACTATCCTTATCGAATGAATATTCTACTGTATTTACTGAAATTAGCAATCTCGCTCCTTGATACACTGATCATTGAATTCCTTTAAAGGAAGGAGTGGGAACAATTAATGTGCAACCCTATAGATATTCACAAATTCAAAAAGATGAGATAGAAAAAATAGTGAAAGATATGTTTAAAGTAGTATCATTCTACCTAGTGTAAGTCTTGTCATACTAGTTAAGAAGAAGGATGGGAATTGGTGGTTTTGTGTAGATTATCAAGCCTTAAATAATGCTACTATTCCAGATAAGTATCTTATCCCTATTATTGATGAGTTGCTTAACAAGTTGTATGGTGCAATGATTTTTCTAAGATTGATTTACATTTTCGTTATCACCAAATTCGAGTATGTGAGGATGATATTCACAAAACAGCTTCCATATACACCAAGGTCATTAGGAATTCTTGGTGATGCCATTTAGGTTAATAAATGCCCTCATTACTAAGCTACTATGAATGAATTGTTCCACCCTTATCTATGAAAATTTGCATTGGTGTTCTTTGATAACATTCTTGTCTATAGTCTTAATGTGAATTCTCATTTGAAGCATTGAAAATTGTTTTGTAGCTATTGCAATTTCATAAGTTTGAAGCATACAAGAAGAAGTGTGCTTTTGGGGGAGAGTCTTTAGAGTATTTAGGCCACATTGTCTCATCAAAAGGAGTGGTAATGGATCCTTCTAAGGTGAAGAGTGTTCTTGAATGGTCAATCCCTAAGTCTTTGAAAGCTTTGCATGGATTTCTTGGTTTATTAGGCTATTATGACAAATTTATAAATGATTATGCAAAAATTGCAAGACCACTCTCTAATGTTTTGAAGAAGGAAGCATTTGAGTGTATGGAAAAAGCCTCTTAAGTTTTTTGGCAATTACAGTAGGCGCTTACAAATGCACCAATGTTGGCTATACCTAACTTCAACCAGCCATTTACAGTTGAGTGTAACACCTCAAGTGTTAGGTTAGAGGTGGCCTTAACTCAAAATTCTAGGCTTATTGCTAATTTTAGCAAAGCTCTTTTGGATAGTAATATTTCCAAATCCACTTATGAGAAGGAGTTGATGGCCCTTGTTTTATCTATTAACCATTAGTGGCCTTATCTCCTTGGAAGGAAATTCGTGGTGAGAATGGATCAAAAGAGTTTGAAGCATTTGTTGACCAACAAATTTCTCCACCTAATCAACAACATTAGTTGTCTAAGTTGTTAGGGTATGAATTTGAAATTCAATATAAAGCGGGTAAAGATGATAGTACTACTAATGCTTTATCTTGTATGCTTGAAGAAGTAGAATTGATGGGCATCTCAAGTCCAATTTGGACTAATATTGCTACCATTAAGCAAGATGTATTGAAAGATGAGTTCTTAGCTACCAAAATACAACTTTTGAAGGACGAGAAGGTGCTAGAGTAAGGTTTGAGTTCATTGGAGATACATTACATTATAAGGGAAGACTTGTATTACCAGCCAAATCAACTTGGGTTTTGCTCTTCTTGCATGAATTTCATTGATCATCGATAAGAGGCCATATTGGTTACTTTAAAACATATAGATGCCTTGCTGCCCATCTTTATTAGGTAGGTATGAAGAGAGATGTGGCTCACTTTGTGGCTACATATACTATTTTCCAACGCAATAAAGTTCAAAATTTGTCTCCCATAAGATTACTCAATCCATTACCAACTTCGTAGACCATTTGGGAAGATATTTCCTTAGATTCATTATTAATCTTCCTAAGTCTAAAGGGTATGATAACATTTTGGTGGTTATTGATCAGTTTTCTATGTACAGGCATTTCCTACTATTGAAACATCCTTAGAATGCAAAAGTGGTGGCTAAGTTATTCTTGAAAGAGATTGTCTATTTACGTAGGTTTCCCTGCACTATTGTGTATGATCGTGATCCATTATTTGTGAGTACTTTTTGGAAGGAACTGTTTACTCTTCAAAGGACTCATTTGAAATTTAGCACGACACATCATCCAGAAACAAATGGACAAAAGGAGGCTCTAAATTGAAGTTTGGAATGTTATCTTCGTTGTTTTACTTTTAAGCAACCTAATACTTAGCCAAACTGGGTTTCTTAGGCAAAATTCTCTTATAATACTAGTTATCACTCCATGGTGAGGATGATACCTTTTGAAGTTGTGTATGGATGTCTACCTCCATCTATTCCTGTATATTTGAATGATGAAGTGTAGAGTCCAACTCTTAAATTGACTTTATAATCAAAGGATGACATTCTTGTTCATTTACATACGAATTTAGAGGTGGCTTAACTATGAAACTATGCTATTGGTAATAGGAAGCGCCGAGATGTGTAGTTTTCAGTTGGTGAATGGGTATTTTTACATTTGTGGCCGTCATTACATGCCAAGTCAAGGCCTAAAAGTATTACTAAACTTGCTTCTAGGTACTATAGGCCTTTTCAAATTGTTGCATGTGTAGGTCAAGTAGCTTATAAGCTTCAGTTGCCTCAAGGATGTCGCCTACACCATGTCTTTCATGTCTCCTTACTTAAAGAGTCTCATGGGTCATTTTCGATCTTAAATGAACTACCTACTGACCTGTATAATGGGGATTTAGATGTTACTTTGTATTGTACTAAGGTGTTGGGTAGAAGATTTGAGGTTTGGGATGGTCTTGATATTCCATAGGTGTTAGTTCAATGGTTAGGACAACATGTTGAGGATAGGACATCGGAAGATCTTAATGCTTTTAAACTTCAGTTTCCATTTTTTTTTTTTTTTTTTTTTTTGTCCTTGAGGATAAGGACCTTTTTAGGGAAGGGGGTATTGACACAACCCTTAGAATTCATCAGCTAATGTTGCATGTGTATAATAAAAGGAAATCTAAAGAATGTGTTAAATAGTAGTGTGGTACTAAGTAGTAGGAGCGTAGTGAATCATAGTAGTAGAAATTGTATTTTGTATTTTTTGTTGTGTTGTGTCCTAGATATGATTGAAGTTGTTGTATTGTATGTATATGTAGTCTACTGTATTAGTATAGGGGTAGTTTGTTAGTTAATGTGAAGTTAGTTGGTCAGTTGGTTAAACTTTAGGCAAGAAACACAAGTTGACATTAGAGAGTGGAACTTGTTGAACACTCTTAGCTTATAGTAATCATGAAGTACCAACACTGGTGTTTTGTTCTCTTTAATAGTTAAAATCACACTTTTATACCTTAGTTCATGTCATCGATCTAGCTGATTTGATTTGAATCAAACATGACTAACACAACTCTTGAACCAACAAGACATACAAAGGAACTAACCAATTACCAATTATACAATCAACATGACATGATGGGACCAACTATAAAGATAGAAAGCTCAATATAAGACATAAAAGTTATGACAATCAGAAAACTGAACAAAAGGAATGCAAGAGTCATAGATTTGCCATTCCCTTCCTCGCTTACTCGTGTGATAGAAGCACATATGAAGAATGCCACTACATACTAGTTTAACCATATCCTGAGCTATAGCTATTTATTTTCTCCTATTTACAATGGTAGTTAGTGGGATGTATAACTTTTATACTTATTTCTTAACTTATTCTGGCTATACAAGGATACTATTCTTTTGCTTTCTTAAGTTATTCTAGCTACTCTACATAGCCTCATATACACATTCCTACTAGCTCATTTTCATCTTTACAAAGCTTCCCTAGCTCACAATGTAAACTCTATCCATTTCTTTCTTAATTCTAATCGTTGTCCATAAATCTTTTACTCAATTCCTTCAATACACCAATTTAATATGAATTTACTAGGATTTGCTCCTCAATATCAACTCAAGTACATCAATTTCTAAGTAACTTCCCTAGACTTTTGTCCAAAACTTACTTCAATCCATGCTACTCCTCATACTTTCTATCTTTTCTTCTTAAATAATCTTGATCCATGTTCCTTGACATGCCTTATATCTCATTTCCATTCTTACTTCAATTCTTTATATCAACATAAATTTCTCAACTCTTCAATCCATTACACCTCAAATCCTTATCCATAGATAGGTTGTGATATTTTGAGGTTCATTATATAAACAATGCTTTGATACCACCCTATAATACCCTACGTTCTAAGTGTTTATTTAAAAATTTTTTCTTAATTTTTGATATTTGAAGATGGTTCACTACTACCATCCCTAACTTAAGGATAAAGTAGAACCTATAATCCATCTATCATACAACAACACAAAACATTTATTTTAGAAACTCTTCTCATTCGACATAACAAACCACAAAGGAAATGCTTACAATAGTGAGCTATACTCAGAGTATCACAATTATATAACTCCTATATTATACATGACATTATTATAAAAGACACATCGCATATACAAAGTTTGCACTAAAGCCTTCACATAACAACTTGATTCTTCTTGAAGTGTTGCCTTAAAGGATTTGAGCCAAATCCTACAATTGCTCATTTCTTTCTCAACAAAAGTAGCTCATCTTGGTGTTCTAAAGTCTTCTTGCCTTAGTGATGTAGCATCCCCTCTAAACTTCTTTCATCACCTGATGATAAGACAATTTATCCCCCGAGTTTATATTAATTTATGAGTATATACTTAACACACTAAATATTTTCTATACTTTATTTTACAAACTAAACCTTACTAAGGTATTTCTTTTAACTTTTGTGACCCCATATTAAAATTTTATTTAATTCTGAGAATATTTTTCAAGACTCTAAATCTACCTATTCCGAGCAACTATAATCACTTTACACGATAGTATTAGTAACTCGTGCTGCTCATGATTACTTTATTTCCTCACTTCTCAAGTCATATTTTTAAAGTTTCATATTTATGATAAATGTGTCACAATTTCGAGTCCTCAATAGTTAGTCGAAGACCGAGGTCTCATAAGCTATTATTAAAGGATGATAATAGAAACGGAGAGAAGGACAAGAAAAACATTGAATGCACAATCTGATATAACAATCTAACGTAAATAAAATGTTATTGAACAAATAATCTATTAGTTTACATGCATGTAATGCATGACATATTATTAGCTTATTATATTAGTACATACTGTTGGTAATTAAGAGTATAAAAGTAAGTATAAGAAATTTTTGTAAATAGATTTTTATTTGAAATTAATTTGAGTCAACTTAAATTCAATATTTTTCTGAGAAAAGCTTTGTTATCATCATAAAAGGAGAGAATATTTGGTTCCCTCTTTATTGTTTTGATGATAACAAAAATGGATTAAAAGTATTTAACAAGTGCATTAAGTGTGTAGGATACAATATATAACTAAGCATATAAATTATGTTGTATTGATATAATCAAAGGATAATAAAAAAAAAAAAGATCAGAGAGTTTAGACAGAATAATATTTTAACAGAACATTACAAATCAGATGACAAGTTAGATATTCGATGAGTTGAAAACCTAGCTTTACTTATTAGATGTATTTGGGTAATATGTCTAATACGTTCTACTTTATAGGCGACATATCCACAGGAATTAAGGAGGACAGATTTTATTTATTTCAAGATAAGTATGTTTAAAAGAGATCATGACAAGGTTTATTATATTTGACCTTATCAACTTGTTATAAACATATTTTCGAGCTATTTGTAATATCTCATGAAGTTTAAAGATAAATTCATTGGTGCAAAGAGATTAGCTATAATTTAAAGTCATAGATAAGGATGTGCAAGTGGATAAAGCTCGTAGATAAGACTTTTGCAAAAAAAGAAAAAAAAAAAGCAATAGATTTTTTATTTAAATTTAAAGCATATACTTGGAGAGGATTTTTTGTTGAAATGAAGATTAAAATAACAAGATAATCTATCATGTTACTTGTGTAAGTGATCAACAAGGAATTATCTAAAATATCTTTAAACCTTGTAAATTTAGTTATTTAAGAGTAGAATTGAACTCTAATACTATAAATGACTTCATGAGTTATTAAAGTTGAGCAAGACAAAAATTTAATAAATTATAAATTTGAATATATTATAAATAGTAAAAACCCTAGAAAATTGATTGAAACCTAAATTGCGTACAAAAACCCTAAATCCGATGTAAGCGAAAATACTTGAAATTGAACCTAAACTTAATCGAAACTTTAAAACTATAACTTTAAACTTATAAAATGAATAAATATCACTTAATAGTGATATAATCATAGTCGATCACAATTATCGACGTAATCGCATAAAACTTTTAACGAAAACGTCGAAATAACTTATAAAAATTATAATCGTAACAGGTATCAATTAAATTAATAAATTTTCATAAAATCTCAAAATTAATTTATAATTATTATTTTTATGTTTAGAAAAATTATATATAATTAATTTTATTTTTCTTTTTCTTATCCTTTTCTCTCTTCCCAAATTTCCCCTTATTCCCACATGAATTTCAGCACTGAACACAGCAGCCCATGTGTGAAAAAAAAATAATGTACAAGTGTCATTACAATTATGGAACAAGGATAAATCCCTTAAAGCATTAGTCTTATCTTCATTAGTTTTTTATTTGCTTGGATTTGTTCCTTGATTTTTCATTTTTTTTTTATTTCTCCTCCACTGTATACGTCTGGAAGTTCAAAACCAAAAAAAAAAAAGAAAAAAGAAAGGAAGAAAGCAAACCAAAAACCAAAACAAAGAAACAGAAGAAGGAAAACTAAGCAAAACTAAGAAGAAGAAGAAGAAGAAAAAGAAGGAGAAGAAGAGGAAAAACAAAAAGGATTTAGGTAGGTTAATTAATTATTTTGTACATATATGTATTATATACTATGTATATACTAAGTATTTTATTGATTTATTTATTTACATGTACATTTATATATATATATATATATATATGCATGAATAGATATATACATATGTATTATGTATTTTACTTATTTATGTATATACATATGTATTTGGTATGTATCTTTATTTATGTATGTACATATGTATACATATATATATATATATATATTTATATTTAGTATTTTAGTATATAGCATATGTATGTATACGCATATAGCATATATAGATGTACTAGGTATTTCCCTTATATACATATGTATATATTCAGTATTTTATTTATTTATTTATATATACATGATTATGTGTGTATATATTTATATATATAGTTTTTTTATTTTATGATATATGTATATACATATGCATGTATAATGGTATGTATACTATGTATTTTCATTATATAGGTATAT